>OZ025887.1:2377305-2382305 GCA_964019415.1 Ianthella basta
CACACACACAAACACACACACACACACACACACACACACACACACACACACACACACACACACACACACACACACACACACACACACACACACACCTACTCACCACCACATCTAAATGCACAAACACATACATAAAGCACACTCCCTTGGCACCCCGCCCCCAAGAGCCCTCCAATACAACTAGTAATGCATACAATAGGTCAGGATGAGGTAATCCCCACCATCCAGCCCTCCCCCAGCCAATGGCTGACCTGTATCCGAGAGCAGTAAATGATCCACTTCTTCTCTGCTGTCAGGTCCTGCATGAGGGCTTGGTTCAGGCCCAGCTCATCCTGTGTGGAGGGAGGGGAGGGGAGAGGGTACTGGTGGGGCATGTACATACACCTACCACCTCCACTACGTTATCACATGTACTCGTGTTTGTGCACTCATGTACACAGACACACACAGACTCACACGGCATGTATATACAACCAGCACATGACATCATTAAAACTGAATCATACTGGAGGGCCAGGATCACAGTATCCAACAATAGCATGCAAGCAGCAAGATACATTCAGGAATTTTCACCATATTCCCTCTTTATCTTTTCTGCAATCTGAGCTGTCTAAACAATACCCTACTGACACCATTGACCCCACTGTCTCTCATAACACAGAGGATGACCTATTACATTACATCATGGGGAGGGGTGGCTATGTGTGGTCCCTCCCTCCTCCTCCCCCTCCCCTCCTCCTCCCCTCTCCCTCTCTCTCCAGAGTCCAAGCAGCTGTACACATCACTACAGGATGTGCCCTATGGAGGAGTGCCCACTATCACAGAGTATAAGCCCATGCATGGACCTCAACACCTAAAGGAGATGTGCTGGCATGCGTGAAGCAACAACATACTACAAATGTGACTGTGTCCCAAGAACTCACATACAACACACGTACACGTACACGTACACGTACACAACCCCCCCCCCCCCCCCCACCACCCCACCAACACATATGCATGCATATACACATGTCTACCAGTACTGGCCAACCACATGTCGATGCCATCGGTACAACACCTCTTGACTCAATCTGTACAGCGGCAAGTCTCAGAGGTGCTCAACATTGATACTGCTGTGTTACCCCCCCCCCCCCCCCTACACACACACCACAGTACAGGACCAAGGAGTGGGGAGGAGGAGGGGGGGGGGCATATTCGTGTCAACTTCCACAATTCATTCTGTCAGTTGACAACAAATAGCATTGGAACGAGCACACTGTGTGCAGAGGGAGAGAGAGGGGGGGGATGCTCTTGAAGCACAGTTGGATGCACCCTCAGCCCTCCACCGGCGACGATTACTCCCGCCCAATTGACCCAACGAGATGGAACCGACAGTTTAATTGGCATTGAACGAGCGCAAGCAACCCACTCGAGCGAGCTAACTGTCCGGAGACCACGCCATGCCACCCCAAGCCTCTCGCCTGCGCGGGAACAGGGGCCTAGCTACTCTCACAATGAACCTTCTAAGGCGTGCACACACAAACATACCACCATCTTTGTGAACTTTTCGTTCACTTCGTCCTCCGTCGGCATGGGCAGGGTGGCCTCCATCTGATGGATGGTGTTCGCCTGGCCCAATTGGATGTCGTCCTTCTTCATCTTTCCCTTGGACAGCCGATGGGCTGCGCGGCGGTTAAAAGTGCCATCATCATATGCATCTCCTTCTTGTCTGCTTCCCTTTTGTCCCATTTTGCTCCGCGCTCATGCGAGGTGCTCGGCAGCAGGAAACTGAACGGAGCTGCTCCCCTCACACAGACGTCTGGCGAATGCTGGTCCTGTTAGCTCCTGTTGAGAGGACTGCGTTTTCTCTAAGCACATCAGCGGGCAACTAAGGAATCAGATATAGCTATACGCCGCGTGGGCGCTACTTCATTGAAGCCACAAAAATTTGAAATTATCGGGAACACATTGTTATTGACTCAACGAATAATTGGAATGTAATGGTGTTACGGGCCTAAGTACTTATAGTTGTTACATAATTTAATAACAAGGAAAATGCAGCTCAAACTGTACAGGTTAAACGAAACTTCCGGCTTTAAGCGCATGCAGGTTTGGGCAAAAGTCATGCAGCAAGCTCAGAGCCGTGTGTTTTCACTGACCCCTTGTTCATTGATAAGGATCAGATGGTCTTCATCAGCCTCTACTAGCAGCATTACTTTGTCCAGAGGGCTGCGATTCTCTGACTTGATGTGGAACGGTCGCCACTCGTGGATGACACGCCCTGTCATGCCCTCCTGGGGGGTCCACCCCCTCCAGTTGGTCTTGCTCACTTTCCCCTTCCAGCTGGGATTGGGCCACTTGAGCCAGTTCAAGTTGAAGGACTCGTGGACGTGGGTCATGTCCTCAATAACTACCTCCTTCTCCGTCCACTGCAGTTTGAAGATGTCATCATCGTCATCATCATCATCACTCTGTCCGGCAAAGGGATCCTCAAACACAGCCGCAGGGCCCTTGGGCAGGCCCGTAAGGCTGTCAACGTCGACGCTGCTTGGCTGTTCTCCTTCCCTGGGGGTGCCCTGTGCTGGGGCAGGTTGCCCAGTAGGGCCGGGCTTGCTAGCAGTGGCAGGGCGGGAGGAGCCCAGTTTCTGCAGGTGTACAAGGCACTTTCGTCCCAGAGAGTAGAGAGAGAGTGCGACCCACTTGGGACTGGTGACCTTCTTGCGATGGGTAGCGTGCAGGATGCTGTGTCCTTCCCCATAGGAAGTAGTGAGGGGGGAGACATAGATGGGGTAGCCAAGAGGCAAGTCCATTGAGGAGTTGGTCATGTTCCGCAGCACCGATTTTGCATTCTGGATGGATCCTCTCTCACTGTCATCGTTCCTGATGAAAAGTAGCTCATGCTGCTGACTTGTCCACAGACTGCGCACACACTCGCGGTTCACCTGCAGGGGGGGGGGGGGGGGGGAATACAACAGAGGGTTGGGCTGAGGTCCCAGCATCTGTGGAGGGTGTCTTAATGCGCAAGTACTGTGACTGGAACCGCTGTAACACCCACCCACTGACTCATACATACCTTGATGACTCGGAACATGACATGTTTAGTAGTCAGCCGGATCATTTTGTATGGGCTGGAGGAGGAGCTGTAGTTAAAGTAGTCGTGTGATTGGCTCTGATACCTGAGAGGGAGGAGAGGGAGAGGGAGGAGAGGGAGAGGGAGGAGAGGGGGAGGGAGGAGAGGGAAAGGAAGAAGAGGGGAGGGAGGAGAGGGAGAGGAAGGAGAGGGAAGGGAGGAGAGGGAGAGGAGCAGGGTGGGGAATAAGAGGTGTATATTTGCATGCATACTTGCAACTTTACACAGACACACACACACACACACACACACACACACACACACACACACACACACACACACACACACACACACACACACACACACACACACACACACACACACACACACACACACACACACACACACACACACACACACAAACAACCCCCAGTACCTTATAGCCAGCAGTGAGGGGTGGTTGGTGACTACAGCGTTCCTCCACGACCTGTCTGCTTCATGTGTGATGAGGTGGCGCTGCTCAATGTCCCTCATCATGCTGTAGGTGTTGGCTGCAGTCTCGGACATGCCGCTATAGGAGAACAAGTCCTGCAGGGGGGACAACACATGTCACGCCTGCCTCATACAACACACAACATACCCACCTCGAGTATCTACAGTAAGTAGAACACAACATACCCACCCTGAGTACCGCACGTACTGTAAATGTCTGAATAGATCAAAGAGGCCCAGGCCTCAATTTCTTTCAAAGCATTCTTAAAGCTGGCACTATTCAAGCTTGTATTTTCAAAGACTTAAACAAAATGACCTAATTCCTAGCTATGTTTCATATAATCTGCTTTTGGTGAGGCAACATGGCTTCTCTGTCTAGAAAATTGGAGTTGTGATAAATCTCCACATTTACAATTTGGCATGGACTCCAGCGACACCTTCTTGTTCTGTGTAAACTCCACAGGACCAGATAGTGTGATTTCTCAGGACATTGTGGCTGCAGTGGGAACTCTAACCAGTCACAACATGTCACACTAGATTGAGTCCAATCGCCAGGTCATGGCTCAGGTGACAATGAGACCCAGTGTGTGGATTTCAGACAGGGCATCAATTTGGCCCGAGACTAGTAAACTGTGCAGACCCCTTGGCTTCTATTCAAGTCCCCCTCCCTCTCCCCCCCACACACCGCATACACCTCCTCCACATACACTCACAAAGCACATATATAGTAGCAGTGCAGTGTGGCAAGCTGTGTAGTGTAGCTCTCAAGAAAGTGCTACAACTACTGTACACGTAGGGGATGGACACACCCACCTCATGTAATTTGAGGGCCATCCTCACTGCTGGGATAATGACATCATTCATGGACTCAATGACGTGAAAGAGCCACATGTCCCTCTCGTGTGGGCGGGCATCACCCACAAACATCTGGTACAGACCGAACATGAAGTCTGAGGAACTGCAGCAGAGGAGAGGGCACACACACACACATTCACATGTATGCACAGACATGCGTACATACACACATACATGCACACAAGTAGTGAAGTCAATACAGTGAACATGTTCAGTGCAAGTGGGTGTGTACAGCATCGACAGCTCCTATTCAGCTAATGCATGTACCTACAGACACACCCACCCGCCCACCCACCTGCCCACCCACCCCCACACACAAACACACACAACAAATAGGGCACCTTTTGTTGCTGCCCTGAGGCACCTGAGACAGGAAGGTCCGGCGTGCAGCAACTGACATGGCAAAAGCTAGTGTTACAAAGAATGCGTCTTCCTTAACCTGTACAGAGAGGAAGTGGACAGCAACACACTCACACTTCATGAGTGAGCCCTCCACAGTGCTATTGGTACAGTACCTCCCCTTCCTCTCCAATCTCCAGACATACATACACAAGTACATGACCCCTCCCCCCACTGTGCTGTGTGCATCCTCCCCTCCTCC